>CAUYNB010008987.1:0-14078 GCA_963574225.1 Lagothrix lagotricha | reverse complement strand
GAGGCGGGTCTGGGTGCAGCGTGGAGCTGGGTGTGGGTGCTGGGTGGAGGCAGGTGTGGGTGCAGCGTTGAGGCGGGTCTGAGTGCAGTGTGGAGGCGTGTGTGGGTGTTGGGTGGAGGCGGGTGTGGGTGCTGGGTGGAGGCGGGTGTGGGTGCTGAGTAGAGGCGGGTCTGGGTGCAGCGTGGAGCTGGGTGTGGGTGCTGGGTGGAGGCAGGTGTGGGTGCACCGTGGAGGCGGATCTGCCTTATGAAATGGGTAGGGGCCCCACGCATGGGAGATGGCACGGGCATTTGGAAGAGTGTTTGGCACTTTTTCAAGAAATAAAACTACCCTGAGTGATGGTAAAAGTGAAGAAAAAAAATGAAACGAAACACCCTTCCACTCTGTGACCCGGCCACTCCTCCCAGGTGTTTACCAGAGAGAAATGGACGCAGACATCTGCGCAGAAACAGGCACAGGAAGGTTCGTAGCTGCTGTGTTTTCATATTTTAATTGCCCCAAACTGGAGATGACAGAGTCCAGGCTCAGGAGCACGCCTGGCAGCTGTGGCCCGTCCATGCCATGGAGCGCTGCTCGGCACCAGGGGAAGGGCTGTGAACAGAGCTGCAGACACATCAACAACATCAGGACCACCGTGGGCGAGGAGAGGGCAAGGCAGCGGGGCCCCGGTCTGTGGGCTCCACAGCAGGCAAAGCACGCCTGGGCCAGAGGCGGCCAGGCAGCGTTACCCCTGGGTGAGGGCCGACAGCAAGGCCAGGACAGAGCTTCCCGGGGTGGTGCTGACGCAGGTGGACGCAGCTGTCTACACTGAGCCCACATCCATCCCCCACCACCAGCATCTGTGCCGGAGGGCTCGGCTTGCAGGTGGTTTGTCCCCAGGGTGGTGCTCAGTCACCGCGCACAGGACATTTCTGACCAAAAGTTCTGCTTTTGCCATAAATTGCACCCTGACCACATCTGCCCATTCTGAAAGCACCTGGTGCCCAGGTGTGTCCATCCCCAGCTGCATTTCCTGAGCATGAAACTTGCAGGAGTTTGTATCAGGAAGGATGGGGCTAAGATCGTGGAGTGGGCGGGAGCCACGAAGAGCCCTGCAACACTCAGGGGTTTGCTGGGTCGTAAGGAGCATTCCAGGTAGAGGGAGGCCTTTGTGGAGAAAGAAGGAAGCACCTGGCTCAAGAAGGTTATTTAGGTTCTTGTCATCATCACCGTCTGGACCATAAGTGGCAGGCACACATGTTGAAAACAGCAGCAGACAGACACTGTGTGGCTCAGATGTCTGGGCAGTCAGGGCTGGCCAGGAGGCTGGAGACAGGACCGGCCGTGGCCTCTCTGCAAGTCTGTGTCATTTCTTCCCTGATGCTGGTAACCTGGGGCTCCCCCTGCCTGAACACCTTCTGGCTCTCCTTAATTGCTCCGAACCCATGGCATCACCTGATGGGCAGGTGCTTCCCCCATGCCTCCTCTCCCTGCACTGCCCACCCAACGACTGACATTCCCTGGGCTCCCCACACCCCTTCAGCGACTCCCGCGTCCCTTCTGATGGCAGGTATCTCAGGACAGCTCCCTTGCGGGGGTTTCCCTTTGTGTCCCCAGCCATGTGAGGTACCTCATTCTCTGCACATCCCTGTACTATGAATGGATGGATTGGTGGATGGGTAGATGGATGAATGGGTGGGTGGATGAATAGATGGATAGATGGGTAGATGGATGGGTGGATGGATGAGTAGATAGGTGGATGGATGGATGGATAGATTGTGGATGGATGAATGGATGGATTGCTCAATGGATTGGTGGGTGAGTGGATGGATGAATGAATAGATGAATGAATAGATGGATGGATTGTTAGATGGGTTGGTGGGTGGGTGAGTAGATGAATGAATAAATTGATGAATGGATAGATGGATGATGGATGGATATATGGGTGGGTGGGTGGATGGATGGTTTGATAGATGGATGGACTGATGGATGGATAGATGGATAGGTAGGTGGATAAATAGAAAGATGGGTGAATGGATGGATGGATACATGGATGGATGGATGGATGGATGGATGGGTAAGTGGATAGATAGAAGGGTGAGTAAATGGATGGATGGATGGATGGATGGATGGATAACTGATGGATGGACAGAGGAGTGGGTAGATGGATGGATGGATGGATAGATGGGTGGGTGGGTGGATGGGCATATGGATGGATGGATATATGGGTAGATGGGTAGATGGGTGGATGGATGGATGGATGGATGGATGAATGGGTGAATGGAAGGATGGATAGATGGGTGGGTGGATGGATAGATGGGTAGGTGGTTGGATGGGTGGATAGTGGATAGATGGGTGAATGGATGGATGGATGGATTAATGAGTGGATGGATGGATGGAAGAAGGGGTGGATGGATGGATGTGTGGATGGACAGATGAGTGTATGGATGAAAAAAAGGGTGGATAGATGGATGGATGGATAGATGGGTGGATACATGGATGGATAGATGAGTGGGGGGGTGGATGGGTGGATAGATCGTGGATAGATGGGTGAATGGATGGGTGAAGGGAGAGGTGGATAGGTGGATGGATGGATGAATCAGTGGATGGATGGAAGAAGGGGTGGATGGATGGATGGATGTGTGGATGGACGGATGTGTGGATGGATAAATGAGTGGATGGATGGATGCATGGATGGATGAGTGGATGGATGGATGTGTGGATGGACAGATGAGTGGATGGATGGATGAAAGAAGGGGTGGATGGATCGATAGACAGATGGGTGGATGTGTGGATGGATAGATGAGTGGATGGGTGGATGAAGAGGTGGATGGGTGGATTGCTGGATGGATGGGTTCATGAGTGAATGAAAGAATGAATGAATGGATGAGCAGGTGAATTTATTCCTCAGGCCCTGGAGCTGGATCTGCTCTACAGTCCATGAGTGGCCTGTGTCCCATGCACCAGCCTCCATGAACTATGCTCCACACAGCAGGAGCCTGACTCCTGAGAGTCATGGGTGTAACCTCTCAGGCTGTTACTCACTGGGACCACCCAGGAGCTCCTTGCAAAGGCAAAGGCTCCTGGTCTCCCAGTAGGCAGAACCAGTCTCCAGGACGTGGTCTGGGGCCGGCATTTTTCCAGCCCTGGTGGAATCCTTTACCATCGACCTCCAGGAGCCTTCCCAGGAGGGGCTGGTCTTCCCACTCAGCTCTTTGTGTCCTTGGGGGCCAAAACATCTCCCTGCTCCCTGGGGGAATGACACTGCTGTGGTGCGCCAGGGCCTTTATTGTGTGTGCCCAGAAAAAGAGGGGGCTGAGCCTGGATTTTCTTCATTAGAAGGATGGTGCGACCAGCCTGGGAGGAGGGGCTGCCTGGGTGGAGGCTTCCACGTGGCTGTTCAGAGTGTGGCTGTGCTGGCTGCCCAGTCCCTCCTGCCTCGAGGCACAGCTCTCAGGTGGACGGAGAACAGGGACCCTGGAGACCGTGGGCCCGGCTTGTCCCCACCCCGGTGCTGTAGCGTCAGCTCGTGGACCAGAGCTCCCGCCACTTCCCAGGCCCCCAGGGTCTCGGCCTCCTTCCTCCTTGCTCAGAGTCTGCACTTGTGTCTAGAAAGGGCATGAAGCAGAGGTCGTGGCACTGTCCCCAGACACTCCCTCCCAGAGCCCCGTGCCTGCCCTGGCCCTCATGGGCCCCTCGCCTGGGAGACACAGTGTTATCTGATCGAGGAGGACTCCTGGCCCCACATCATTGCCCACCTCCCACAGAGACACAGGGTGTCCTGCAGGGAAAAAAAGGGGCCCAGCCAACTAGCTCTGCACAAAAAGCACCCTCTGGAGCCGGATTTATCTGCATGCTGGCTCTTCATGCAGCTGGAACACTGTGGTCTCTGAGGCCAGCACAGGGAGACCAACGGACACGTGGCCGTGCCTCCCACAGTGCTGGTGGCTTCGTCTCAGCAAATTAGGAGCAAAAGCTTCTCAGTCAATCACAGAGGGCCCCTGGAGGAGGTCCTGAGTTCACAAAGGTGGAACAGCTCTGTGTGTGTGTGTCTGCGTGTATCTGTGTGTATCTGTATTTCTGTGTGTATATGTGTGTGTCTCCATATCTGTGTCTCTGTTTATCTGTGTGTGTATTTCTGTGTGTATCTATGTGTGTGTCTCCATATCTGTGTGTCTGTGTGTGTCTGTGTGTGCGTCTGTGTGTCTATTTCTGTGTGTTATCTATGTGCGTGTCTCCATATCTGTATGTCTGCATCTGTGTGTGTGTCTGTGCGTGTCTGTGTGTCTGTATGTCTGTATATATCTGTGCATGTCTGTGTGTCTGTATGTCTGTATATATCTGTGTGTGTGTCTGTGCGTGTCTGTGTGTCTGTATATATCTGTGTGTGTGTCTGTGAGTGTCTGTGACTATGTATGTATATATGTGTGTGTGTGTCTGTGTGTCTGTATGTCTGTATATATCTGTGTGTGTGTCTGTGTGTGTCTGTGTGTCTGTATGTCTGTATATACCTGTGTGTGTGTCTGTGCATGTCTGTCTGTATGTCTGTATATACCTGTGTGTGTCTGTGTGTCTGTGTCTGTGCATGTCTGTGTGTCTGTATGTCTGTATATATCTGTGTGTGTGTCTGTGTGTGTCTGTGTGTCTGTATGTCTGTATATACCTGTGTGTGTCTGTGTGTCTGTGTCTGTGTGTGTCTGTGCGTGTCTGTGTGTATGTCTGTATTTATCTGTGTGTGTGTCTATCTGTGTGTCTGTGTCTGTCTATGCTTGTGTGTGCACAGATCCACGCTGTGAGATGAGAGGCCAGGGCACTGTATGTCTGGTCCTGGTGGCCCAAGAGGGTCACCTGATGGTCCCATGGATGTGACCCCCCAGGGCCTGAGTCTGCCCCCCAGGTTTTTGGGCTCCCACAACCCTTGCGCGAGCCCACACCATCCTGCCCACCTGCCCTCTGTTGCATGCCAGGTTGGGTCCTCGTGGGCCACAGCCCCCACCCCCCGCGTGCAGCAGTCCCCAGGCCCCTTGCGAGGGAGTCAGAGCTCACAGGCACCTGCAGCCTGCTATGCTGGAGGCCCACGGCTCCTCCTCGGGAGGCACCTCAGCGGGGTTTGGGCCAGCGTTCCCCGAGCACCTCTCGCTGGGGCTCAGGCAGCCTGGAAACCTGACCTCGATGGGGAGCCCAGAGCCCACGGAGCCCCATGGGGCCCCAGGATCAGGTCACCGCGCTAAGTCAGGCCATGGGTCGGGTGGCCGAGTTTCCATGTTTGCAAGTTTCAAGTGGGGCAGGTCTCACCGTCGGGAGGGGCCTGTGGGCCAGGACTGACCAGTAACCTTTCAGCATCGGGCAGAGCTACAGGCCAGGAGGCAAGACAGGCCCACCATGGGGGTTTCTGAGCACCCTGACCCTGGGGTGCCCTAAGACTGCTCTTTCAGCCCGAATCCAGGAGACCTATCTAGGTTGTCACCCCTGACCCCGCAGCACTGGGCACGGCTGCTCAGTGAGCCCAGGTATGCACTAGGACTGCCTGCCCCTGACTGGCTGCTGGAACTGGGCAGCGGACCCGATGACTGTGGCTCAGTGTCCCCATACCCTGCCACAGCCCAGGGGAGACCACCGCCCTGACCAGACCTCCTCGCCTGCTCCATGGAAAAATGTCTCCAGAAATGCTACTGATCCCCCAACCCTCATATATGACCTGCCCCCACAGCTGGCTGGTCAGACCCTGCATCGCATCTAAACTGAGCACAGCAGGGGCAGGCCCTGGAGATGGGCTCAGACCTCCGCCTGCTGGAAGTCCCCACGGGGCAGGAGCACGGACCCTCTCCCAGCAGAAGTCCCAGAGCTTCCTGTGGAACACACGCATGTGAGTGGGAGGTTGTGGAGACACTCTGAGACCACCAAGAGTCCCTCCAGCACTCAGGGCCTCCCTGGAGCCCAGCCCAGCACCAGGCTCACAGCTCCCGCCACTCACAGTCCTGCTGGGCCAAATCCCGCTCCTCTTCCCAGCAAGGTGACCCGAGGCTGCCGCCCTTGGTTTGCTCCTCTATAAAATGGGGAGAGCCACGGCCCCTCCCCCAGGGCTGCCATGGGTAGGAAAGCTCTCTCTCTCTCTCTCCTTTTTTTTTTTGAGATGGAGTTTTGCTCTTGTTGCCCAGGCTGGAGTGCAATGGTGAGATCCCGGCTCACCGCAACCTCCGCCTCCCAGGTTCAAGCAATTCTCCTGCCTCAGCCTCCCGAGTAACTGGGATCACAGGCATGTGCCACCACGCCCAGCTAATTTTGTATTTTTAGTAGAGACGAGGTTTCTCCATGTTGTCAGACTGGTCTCGAACTCCCGGCCTCAGATGATCCACCCGCTTCAGCCTCCCAAAATGGTGGGATTACAGGCGTGAGCCACCTCGCCTGGCCGGGTAAGAAGCTCTCACAGTAAGCCCTCAGCTGCCTCCTGGCAGGTGGCAAACACACCCCTTGTGCTGAGTTCATTGTTAAGGAGGTAAAGAAACAGACCTCAAAAGGAAAGAGTCGGGTAACAGACAGGGAGGGTCTGAGGGAAGGTGATCTGGCCAGCCAAAAGCCAAGTTTCTTTCTCAAGAAAAGCAGAAGTCACCCTCGTTGGCGTCCTCACCAGGCTGGGCATGTGCCAGTTCCCAGTCCCTGTCCCTGGATAGAACCTGCTGCCAGGCGGAGGCTGCACCCAGAAGCCTGACCCCGGAACATCTGGGTGTTTCGTTTCCGCTCCACCCTGAGTCCCCTAGAGCCCAGAATTCTATCCCAGGCCCAGCCCTGAGCAATCATCCACCCTGCAAAACCCCAAGGGCAGCCTCGCCTTAGACAAGATTCCTCAGTCTGAGAGAGGACACACCCCCACCCACACGTCCAACCCCAGGGCCTCAAAGGACGTCCTTGGGGGATGCAGGAGGCACATGATAAAGGCCAGGGTGACTCGGGGAGGTTTGGCTGGTTTCTGCTGCCTGGGAGCTTCCTTTCACCCAGTTCCAGTGGGTGGCCCCCCGGCCAGCATGGGGTCCACTGCCCGTCCCATCACGGGACCCCCTGGGGTCAAGTCTGCTTCAGGAGGACTGGCCATAGGAGTCTGGCGAGGCCGTGTGCCCAGGCTATGGGCAGCTGGCTTTGCTGACATAGGGTGGGTGGCTGGTCACCAGCCAGTGAGCAGGCAGGGGTCTGCCAGCATGAGCGCTAGCATGGGGCTGGAGGAAGGTTCTAAAAGCTGGGAGGGTACTGGAAGAAAATGAGCTCTGCTTCGGGTTACCTGCGGACCCCAGGAAGCTCCTGCTGCCGCCTTGGGTGCACAGAAAGCTGGGAGCCCCCATGTCCGCACAGTGAGGGCGCCTGGCCGGATGCACCTTTCAGAGCAGTGGGGTGCAAGACCCTCCCCTCAGCTTCTGTTGCCACTTGCTCCCTGGCTGCTGGCCCGTAGCTGGGCACATGTCCAGCACCTTCCGTCGCTGGGCACTGCACGTCCCACCCAGCCACAGCCTCACCCCCACCCCTCCCGTAGCTCCTCCCTTGGCCCGGGCCAGCAACACTAGACTGGGCTGCCCAGCTTAGCCGGAACGTGGCCTCCGTGGATGGGCGATGGCTACGGCCCCGGAGCCGCTCCTCCTTCCGGGGGTCTGCCACGGGTCCCCACTGGCCTGGCCCTGGCGAGGGTGATCCCAGGCCTGGCAGATGCCCCCAGCCAGGGGCTGTGAACTGGAGTTTCGCCCTTCCCTCGGCGGCGCTCTCCCCACGGCCCCCTCAACCCTGGGCCTTCATCTGCAGGAAATGCCACTGAGCTGCTCACCCAGGGCAAGTGGTGGACTCGCAGGGCACACTGGGGCACTGGGCTGAATGTGACGCGTTACTTCAGCAGGTGCAGCGGCGGCCTTTGCAAACAAGGTGCAGAGCAGCAAGGGGGATTTCAGGGTGTGCCGGGGCGAGGACGCGGTGGGTGCACCCGCAGCTGGGGTTACAAAGCAGCCTGTTGTGAGCTGCTCTCTCTCCCACCGCAGGCTGAGGGAGGGCCTGGAGCCAGGGAGCCACCTCATGCCCAGCCCTGCGGGCGGTGGAGCAGGGTGCGGGGAGGGAGCTGGGCCCCCTACGCCAGGTCCTGGCGCCTGCGAAGTCAGGAACAACAGCAGCATTCACTCACGGAGGGCCTGCTGCTGGCACAGGCGTTGTGCAGAGAATTCCCCTGCACTGAGTCATGTCATCCTTGAGCTCGTCCTAGGGAGGAGGCACCACTGTTCTCCCCCCAGTTTAGCTGTGAGGAGGCTGAGGCCCTGGGAGAACTGACCTCGGCTAGGGATGCAGAAGCAGCGCATCAGTCGGCCACTGGGTGGGTAACGCTGCATAACAAGTTGGCCCCGAGCCGCAGTTCGTATCCCTGCTCACCTCAGGGCCAGCTGGTCTAGGTTTGTTGGCCCTTCTGGGCGGGGCTCTGGGCTGAGGTGGGGCCAGAACCTCTCCCCAGCTCTCTCACCCTCCACAGGCCGGCAGCCTTACATGGTGTGTGTAACACAGTGACACCAGGGGCCAAGCCCAGCCTGCTTGAAATCCACTATTGATCCACTGTTGATCCACAGCAGAGTGTGCCTGTATCCTCCCTGGGAGGCAGAGGGGGAGGGAATGGATGTTTGCTGAACAATAATCCAGGCCCCCATCGTGATCACGAGGCAGAGGGAAGGGAGCCCAGGCCCCAGCAGCAGTGGTGAGGGCCACGGAGGCTCCGGCCCAGGCTGGCCTCTTCTCGTGTGCTCCCAGCTCCTCCGAGGCCTCGCAGCACTCCCAGACACCCCAGAGGAGCCCCTCCCAGAGCTCTGCCTGAGCAAGAGGACGCCCAGCAGGGAGGCGGCTGCCGTGCAGAAACCCGGGAGCCAACCCTCTATCTGTCAGCATCCAGGGCTCAGAGGCCCGGAGCCTTGGCACGGGGTGCAGCAGCGGCCTCTGCACGTCTTCCCTGCCAGGCCCCTCACTGTCCCCCAAAGTGGGGACACACGGGCAGGCACAGCAGGGGCCTTGATTCTTAGCCAAGGAGAGCCCCCATGCTCAGCATGGGCCTGGTGGGCGCCACCTTCCTGGATGGGCCCTGAGACGTCCTGATCTGCGTCCTGGCCTCCTCCTAGCAGCCACTGCTTCCCCCTTGATGACCAAAGAGCCGCGTCTGCCCAGAACACAAGACGTGCACCGAGAAAGGCGGGAATCCTCGAGGAGCCACAGCCCAGGCTGGCTCACCTCAGCGTCTTAGAGAATACAACTGTCTCCATTCGCATGCCTTTTCAAAACGAACAGGGCTTTGGCTGGGCTCACACCTGTAATCCCAGCACTTTGGGAGGCCAAGGTGGGAGGATCACTTGAGGTCAGGAGTTCAAGACCAGCCTGACCAATATGGCAAAACCCTGTCTCTACTCAAACTACAAAAATTAACGGGGTATAGTGGTGGGGGCCTGTAATCCCAGCTACTTGGGAGGCTGAGACAGGAGAATCGCTTGAACCTGGGAGGTGGAGGTTGAGGTGAGACGAGATTGCAACATTGCACTCCAGCCTGAGCCACAGAGCGACACTCCATCTCCAAAAACAACCTAGTAGGCTTTAGAGCAGTTTCAGGATTGCTGCGAACTTTAGTGAAAGTACAGACGCGCTTTATTAGGCAAAACTGTATGCCGGAGAAAAATTAAAAAATTAAAAAAAAAGAAAGCACAGTCAGTTCCCACGTACCCTCTCCCCACCCCCAGCACCCCCATTGTGGACAAGCTGATGAATGTGCCCCGTCTGCTAGGGTTGGTGAGCCGGCATAGACGTGCTGTGATGATCCCAAGTCCTTCGACCCCCCGCCGGGTTCACTCAGCTCTAATCTAACTTTTCACTCCCTTTTGAACCTGCCTGGGTGTTATAATAGTGGTCCCCAAGGCCAATGACGGGCCCAGGCCGGGGCTGGGAGGGGCTGGGCATGGGGAAGGAGGGGGCGGTGGGAGGGGCCCCGCAGGGGGGAAGAGACGGCACGGGGGAGGGAGGGGCGGTGGGAAGGGTCACAAGGGGGAGAGAGGGGCAGGGTAGGCTCTCCCCAGCTGCTCCAGTGGCCCAGACCGTGTCCTCTACAGGGTGCTTCCCTAGGTCTGCACAGGCACCCCCCGCACAGCCAGCCTAGGCTGCAGAACCTGAGGCAAAACTGGAGAATCTAGCAGAGCACCTCATTTGAAGGGGCTGGACTTTCCCCCACAGCACCAGGACACTCCGGGTGCCAGCTGCCCCCTCTCTCCTGGGCCTGCACCAGGGGCCAACGCTGCTTTCCTCACCGAGGCCATGCGGGCTCTTCTGAACGCCGGGGCGGGCAGCAGGGATGGGTGCCTGTGGGCTTGAGGACCTTTAGGAATTGTCTGTAGGGGAGAGAGGGGACTGGGGTTTCGTCATGTACTAGGGAGTCCGTGACTGCGGACAGATGAACCCTCTGATGGCTGGGGGTTTGTTCAAAATGATACAGGCGTGGAGGGGAACAGAACAGGGATGGAGCTGGGGGTGTTCGCTCAGCCACCTCCCTAGCACAAGTTCAGAGGCTGGATGAGGCACCGGGAAAGGAAGCCGTCCAGGCCCCTTCCCAGGACCCCAAGTCACCAGGCCCCTTCCCTGGACCCCTGGCCACCCAGGCGCCTTCCCAGGACCCCTGGCTATACAGGCCTCCCTGGTTTCTGGAGCACCAGGCCTGATGCCCCAGCTACATCTGCCCTCCACTCGCCTCGCTGTGGCCAGGAGTGGGCTTTCCTGCCCCTGCATGACCAGCAGGCCCGGGCCCATGGCTGTCTCTGGCCCGTGACACATGACCACCATGACCGTGGCCCATCCTCATGGTGACTCCTCCGCAGGCTTCTGTGGGGACCCGGATGTGCGTCTCCTGCAGCCTGGTGCCCTCGGCAGCATCTCCAGGCCCTTCGCTGGCTGGGGTGGGGGTGAGGAGCTCTCGCTGACCAAAGGCGAGGCCCGTCCGCCCTGAGGGACCATGAGATGCCATTCAGAAAGCTGGAGGGACCCATGCCTGGAGCAGGTCCTCGTCTGGGGTGGGGGTGTCTGCCATCCCTTCCACTCATGCCACTCCTCTATCAACACAGCTTCACCTGCGGAGAAGCCACATGGGGGCTTCTCTGAGTGTCACCGGCTGGGAGCACAGGCAGAGAGAACACACAGGCCAGGCTGGCCGCCGGCACGGGGCAGGGGAGCTCACGCACAGGACCCCACAGCTGGACTGGCCGGCAGGCACCGGGATGGGCAGACGCAGGGTTCGTGTCGCCCCTGAACTCCAATGCCTGCTGCCCAGCCTTCCCAGGAGGCCACCCTCAGAGACTGTCACCCCCACCCGGGAGAGAGCCCTGGCACGGAGCAGAGCCTGTGGATGCCTGGGGGGCGGTGTCAGGGCTGCTCGTGGAACCAACAGGGACCACTGTCACCCTCGACGGAGCAGTGGCCTGTGGTGTTGTGGTGGTACCCTGCCCGGCTCCCCACCACCCTTCAGCAGCTCCTCCCCAGAGTCAGCCCCTCCTGGGCCACAGGGTGTGGGGAGGACACGTCCCATCATCCAACCTACGGTTCAGTGAATGGTGGGGAGAAAGAGTCAACAACGTCCTCTCCCGTCTCTTCCCTCCGCCCAGCTCCGTCTCTCTCCCCCTCTCTCTGTCTCTCCCTCTCTCCCTCCCTCCCTCTCTCTGTCTCTCCCTCTCTCCCTCCCTCCATCTCTCTGTCTCTCCCTCCGTCTCTCTCTCCCTCCATCTCTCTGTCCCTCCATCTCTCTGTCTCTCCCTCCGTCTCTCTCTCCCTCCGTCTCTCTCTCCCTCTGTCTCTCTGTCTCTCCCTCCCTATCTCCCTCCCTCTCTCTGTCTCCATCTTTCTCTGTCCCTGTCACTCTCCCTGTCTCTTTCCCTCCTTCTGTGACTCTCTGCCTCTCTGTCTCTCTCTGTCTCTGTTCCCCACTGCACTCCCATCCCTTCTCCCTCCCAAAGGCTCTCCCTGGAACCCTTTCCCAGCAGGAGGGCCACCCACCTTCCTGAGGCTCCTCTGGGAGGGTCTCCAGGCCTGTGATGAGAGCCCAGGGGTCTGACAGCAGGTGGGAGTGAAGTCGTGGGAGCCTAGATGCTGCTGACCCCTGGAGGTGACCACCCGGCCAGTGACAGCGGACCTCCAGGCCTGGGGTCCCTCTGAGCTGGCTGCAGAATGAAGGCTGGGTGCCTGCATGGGGGTGGGGGCGGTGGGGCAGTTCAAAGCTGTTTCCACAGGGAGGGCTCCAAGTTCCGGGGCGCAGGCCTCAGCTCCATGGACCCAGAGACTCCACAGGCCTCGTACAAGCTGCCCTCCCACCCTCCACCACTGTGGCCAGTCTTTCGTCCGACTAAGGCAGGTCTTAGTGCCCCTCCTGGGGACCACGGCCCAGGCCTCCAAGTCCAGTGTGGACTGAGGAGGGGCAGCTTCAGCCCGGCCACTGCCTGTCTGTGACGGGCTGCACAGCCCTGGGCCCGGGCCTGGGCCCGCCTTGGCCTCAACCTGAGGACGCTGTGATGACCAAGCGGATGGGCCCGGGGCAGCCCTCCTTTCATGGAGCCCTGTGCAGCCGCAGCCCCTGGTGTGGCCGACGCACAGCAGAGGCCTCCCGCGCTGGCCTGGTCCGATGAGGCAGGGAGGTCCTGGCCGTGCCGCTTATTCTCGTCCATGTCACACTGCCA
This sequence comes from Lagothrix lagotricha, assembly GCA_963574225.1. Classification (NCBI taxonomy): domain Eukaryota; kingdom Metazoa; phylum Chordata; class Mammalia; order Primates; family Atelidae; genus Lagothrix; species Lagothrix lagotricha. Next base: position 1,392 of record CAUYNB010008987.1, on the reverse strand, counting down.
GTGTGCGCCCTCCACTCACGGCCCCATAACTAGTGAGTCTGAAGCCTCCTGCCTCCGTGGGGCACAGCCCACAGAACTTGCAGGAGAAGCAGCCAGGCTACTGTCTGCAGATTAGACCTCACCTTTGCAAACTGACAATCGAAAGGCTATAAGGAGGTCAGTGGAAGAGATGACAGCTGCCGTTACAGACGGCAGAGAGCAGTGCCACGGCGAGGCCACGGCTCTTTTCAGGGGAAACTGTGTCAGCTTTGCCGTTCTCTTTATTTATCAAGATAGACGAAAACCACAAAGGAGCACTCAGATCAGGATGAGGAAGAACCGCCTTGAAAGAAGCAAGCCCGGATGGAGGTGGAATTCCAGAGCTGGAGAGGAGAAAAACCCGTGCGCTCAGCCCCGCGAGCCCATCTCCCCACCCAGCGACTGCGTCTCACCCGTCCTGGGCCGCTCGCATCCACAGCGCTGGTCCTCACCGCGTTCCCTGCTCACCATGGAGAACTTGCCAGAACCAGGCTGCACTGTCCTTAGCGTTCATTAAAGCACTGGATTCCTACACCCTTTCTCTCCTGCAGAGGCGCCAGCTGGGCCTCCCGTGTCTCCCGTCCTGTCTGCGGGAGGATCCACCAGGGTCCTCCCAGGTCACATGCGCCACTGCCCACGGGAGGCCGAGGGGGCAGTGGCCACAGTGAGCCCCGTCGCCTGGGCTGAGTCGGCGTGGCTAGTGGCTTCTAAGGGGCTCCAGGGCCTCCCAAGTTTCTAGAGCAGGCCCAGGCCTAGGGACACGGTAGGCAGAGGGTGTGGCCGGATGGCAGAGATTAGGGTATTTGGAAGTGAAAGCTGGAGACGGGCCGCCCGCAGGGCAGGAGTCTGGAGGAGCTCTCACCTGAGCAGCTTGAACAGGGAGATGGAGGCCGGGAGGTGAGGGAAGCTGACCTGTGGGGCCTCCCTCCTCAGGTCCATCCCCAGCTGCCTCCGGGTCTCAGGGGAGGCATCCAGGGCTGGCCTCATGCTGCAGAGCTCCAATTCTCAGTGGGCACACTGCTTCCCGGAGACGCCAGGACCACCCTCACGTGGGTCCAGGCCAGACCAGCAGCTCCACCAGCAACCCAGACCTGGATATCGCCCTGGAATTCCTAGGAAATTCCAAAACAAGAACAAACGGGTGAAAAGAAAACAGAAGAGGTAAAAACAACCAAACAGGACAAAGAGGTCATTACTTACAGATTAAAAAAATGGGTGGCTCACGCCTGTAATTCCAGCACTTTGGGAGGCCGAGGCAGGTGGATCACCTGAGGTCAGGAGTTCAAGACCAGACCGGCGAACGTGGTGAAACCCCGTCTCTACTAAAATACAAAAATTAGTTGGGTGTGGTGGTGCCTGTAATCCCAGCTACTC